>JAPUBX010000684.1:0-35084 GCA_028672205.1 Proteocephalus fallax
TCGTTGACGAATCGATGGCAGCGGTAGTTTCGGGATACATAGCAATGACTTGGACTCACCACCTCACCCACATTCCCATCCTCTTTCCCTAAAACGCCCTTCTCGATCAATTTCCTAATCTCCAAAACATGTACCGAACACGACAGAAGCCACCACACGACATAGTCCACCATATAAAGCCCACCGGCCCTGCACATTTTCAGCATTACCGCCGTCTTGACCCAGCAAAAAGACACACATAGCACAAAATGAATTCGAACGAATGATAGAACTTGGAATCGCACGCCCAACCGACAGCAAGTTGTTATCCCTGTTACACATGGTTAAGAAGAACACACCCGGGTATTGGCGTCTTTGTGGCGATCATCGAGCCCTGAACTCAGTCACAGTTCCTGACTGCTATCCTCTGCCGCATATTCACGACTGCGTCTCGTTTCTACATGGAAATAAGATTTTCTCTACAATAGATCTGGTCCGTAGATACAACCAGATACCGGTCGCTCCTGAGGATTTTGTTTTACCGGACAGGAACGTTTTTCCGCCCACGAACGCGCGATCGCCCTCCTTACGCTGCACCTTTGTATAATAAAAAAAACGAAGACAATCTTGTCCATACATTGGTTTGCGTTCTCATATATTACCCTTTTTAGAGGCGTATGTCGTAAAAAGGTAAAGTGGGTTAAGTTATCGTCGAACTCCGAATCACGACACCTCTATAGTGTAAATTTAAACATGGAAGATGACTGTCAATGTAACCTTAACAGCATACGATAGACGAAACATACACGTTCTTTTGTTGCGATTTTTTACAAGTCGATAGAACTTGTCGAAGAAACACATAGTTGGGTTGTTATCGAGGCAGTGTTCGTAGAACAGCTGCCATTGCAAACATCTATAGTTTCATTTTGGACATAGATGATGACAGTCAATATTACGTCTCCAGCAGACGCTAGACGCTTTATAAATGTTCTATTGTTGCAAAGTGCATACCAGTCGATAAAAATGGTCAAACCCACGCCTTTTTCGGATGTGATCGAGCCACAGCTTTTATTACAGCCGTGATTGCTTTAATTTATAGTGTCATTTAAGGCATCGCAGTTCACAATAAATATAACCTCTCCAGCATACGCTTGACGCTTTATAAAGGTTCTTTTGTTGACAAATGGCATAGAAGTCTATTGACCTTTTCGAAGCAATGCCTTTTTCCGTTGTAATAGAGCTAGTGTTTTTATAACAGCCGACATTGCTAACATCTAAAATATCATTTTGGACATGGATGATGACAGTGACTATAACGTCACTTGCATACGATAGACGCTTTATAAACGTTCTATTGTTGCACAGGGCAAACCATTCGATGGAACTTGTAAAGGCTTCGCCTTTATCGGTAGTAATCAAGCAAGTCTTTGTTTAAGAGCTGACGTTGCTAACATCTATAGTGGTATTTTAGACATGGAAGATGACAGTCAATATAACCTCGCAGAATACGATAGACGCTACATTAACGTTCTTTTTTGCTATTTTTATACCAGTTGATAAAACTTATGGAAGCCATTTTGTCTTGGTAATGATTGAGCCAGTGCTTGTATTACAGCCGAAATTTCTTACATCTATAGTGTCATGTTTTTTATAGAAGATGAAAATAAATATAACCTCTCGTGCATACGCTTAACGCTTTATTTCTGACGATCAGTGCAATGCTGACTTTACCAAAGCGAAAGAAAACCTAATATATCAAGTGTTTCTGAAGTTGACTAGTAACAATCCGAAGTTGTAGGGGTTGATAAGTATCATGTAGAGGTTTTAGTACGGGATATTTTTCTGCTCAATCCAGCTGTCAAATGGGATGATATTGCTGAACCGGACGAAGCAAAGCGATTACTCAAGCAGGCCGTTGTTCTCTCAATAGTGCTGCTTAATTATTTCAAAGTAATCAGGAGACCTTGAAAGAGTGTTCTCATGGTTGGGCCCTTGGGCACTGGGAAACACTTTTGGTAAAAGCAGTTGCAACGGAATTCGGCACCATCTTCTTCAACGTGTCAAGTTCGAGTCTGACAAGCAATTGCAGTCTTAACGTTTCTCATATGCAACTTTAGTAGCAGTCTTGGTTATTCTCGGTTATTGGTGTTTATCGCTTTCTGATGATTCGATTGGCTTATTCATTACTTCTATGCGTTTGTTCGAATATCCGTTCTTGTTTTTTTAGTTTTTCTAAACAGTTTTATCCTTATAATTACTTTCTTTTTGATTAAGCAATCTGTTCTTAACTTAAGGTATCCTTTAAGGGCAGCCGTGTACTCAGACATTTCCGATGATAATACGAATAACGAACAAATGTTACACCCATAATTTTACTGTGATATTTTAACTTTTCAGGACGGACGCGCTTTCCAATGAACTTCCGCGCATAACCCACGCTCCCGATACTGTTAATTAAATATACTCTCATTGTTATTCACTCGATAAGTATTTAGTTACGATTTCATATATTTAGCACATATGCTTCTTATGCCTTCCTTTGTTTCCTACACGTCGAATGGTTGAATTTCATCCAGGTTACTCTGCTGCACCTCCCGTAACCAAACAAGAGCTGAATGGTTTTACACCTCCTCGGTCCGGATGCGTATGATGTGGCGCGTTCCGGAGGCTGCAGCCGCACAGACGACTTGGATATTTTGTGTGATAAGCTGACGAAGATCTTCATGGACCCTAAAAGACCGAAGCCTACCCCTTCTGTTTTTGCTTATACAACGATACAGAAGGTCGGAGAGACCCCCGTGGAAGCCTCAAAGAGCTGCAATCAATCGCCAGAACTGTGTTCCGGGACCTCGAACTCGATCATGTCGACGAACTCGTTTAACAATAATTTTTCGACGGTATACGACCGGTTTACCTCTTCGTTAAACTCTCCAAGCATTGTACTCCCAGAAACCGGATACAGCTCTGATGAGAGTCCTTTGTATCATCGAAATCTGTCGGCAACACCCGGCGAACCCTTTATTTCTGACAGACCCCCAGCGACAAACGTTAAACCATTATCATTTCTGCCACAAGTTTGGGAAGGATGCCAGGCGTTGTGGCCACAACCTTACGGGCAAGCTCTTCATCGTTTCTACCGCTACTTCGACGTTAAGCCCAAAACTTGTTTTATCCATAGTCCCGAAACGCTTGCAGCTAAGGTACCGTACTCCGTAAAAGGTTGTAATACATTAGCACTTGTAGATTCTGGTGCAAACTGCTCACTTATGAACCCTTCCGTTTTTCCTGTAACCCTTCGTTCGAAATTTGCATTCTCGGACCACAAACCTTCCGTGCAATTGGGGGATAGCCATCTGATGGCCATTAACGGAGCATATGAAATCACTATCGTAATAAGTGGCCATCATCTTAACACCCGGTGTTTAGTTCGCCTAAATTAAGTTGAAGCCTGTTACTCTGAATAGACTTAATCCACGAACACGGGGTTGTCACAGATGGTCACTACAAGGCTTTTAACCTGTCGTCGAAAACACGTAAACCGTCAACGAAACTAGAAGTGCACCAAGATGATAATATATGAAGACAGGTTTACGGTTCGATAGATTTTTCCTAGACCAACGTTTACACAAACGTCTTCAAAATTACCAAGGTATCATTGGCAGATAAAGCCATGCTCTGACACCTGCTCAAAGACTACAGAAACATTTTCGCCTGGGACGAATCACAGTAAGGAAGGACGTCGATTATCTGCCACAAGATAGAAACCGGAAACGCTAGGCTGATCTGGCAACCACCCGGTTGATCCCCCCTCCGCTGCACGACGAGCTAAACTTAATGTTTGACGCTCAAAGACAAAATCAAACGACCATCAATATTCCCGTGGGCCGCTTGTATTACCATGGTTTCGAATAAAGAAGGCAAGATTCGTATCTGTATGGACTATCGCCGGCTTAACGCAGTTACAAAAAAGGAAAAATTTCCAATGCCTCGTATCGACGACACACTAGACGCGTTAGGGCATGCACGATGGTTCTCCACGATTAATTTAAAATCGGGTAACCGGCAGGTCAAAGTCTCTTCGAAGGATCGAGACAATACGGCTTTCATTATCCCAAGCGGCCTATATGAGTTTGATACCATGCATTTCGGTTTGGGCACTGATGCCGCCACTTTCCAACGTCTCATGCAAAGAATGCTCGACGGTTAATATCCCAAACAATGTCTGATCTACCTGAATGACATCATCGTCTTTGGCCTAACGTTAATATAGCCCAACAGAAACCTCGACTTCATCCTTTAGCAACTCCAGGAAGCAGGGCTAACGCTTTACCCCCAAAAGTGTTGTTTTCTCCAGAAATGGGTTCAATTTCCCGGACCCGACGGATAAAAATGCATGTTCGATGGATTTGCCAGCAAGAAACTCGATCACCAAATGCGGCAGAAAAGTGCCACTACCTGTGAACCTTTTGCAATTTTCTCCTTCACGAAACACTTTCGACCTTACCTACTCTTCCATAAACACAACATCAGGACTGACCACCTTGCTCTCGCATAGCTTACGACAGTAAAAGACTCAGATAGGGCCGTGGTATGGTGGTATAAAAAACTCTAACGATTTAATTTTGAAATCCAAGACTGGATAGGTCCACGCAACCGCGGATGCCCTATACCGCATATAACGTTGTCTGTGCAGTATTCTTTCGTGAACAAACGAAGTGCCAATAACGTCCACGCAAAGCAGTGACCATTAAACTCCTACAATCTATGACCTTGTCTACCATAACAGTAGTAAACCTTCACCAACCGAAATGGCCTCGCCTTCCGATTCAGAATGATATCCTTATTTTCCAACAAGACCTCTCCTAACCCGAACGAGTTGTAATCTCCGGCTCTCAAATCAACTAAATAATTCTTGATTTCTTCGAGCATTTCGGTCATCGAGGAGAACGAAAGATAGAAAATGGAATTATTCGTCGCTACTGGTGGCCAAATATCCGAGATGCTGTTAACACGTTACGAAGAGCCTGCACTACGCTTGCCAGTTTCAAGGGCCCAAATACGAACCCAATCGCGCCGTTCAGACCAATGCCTGCCGGATCTCCATGAGAACGCATCGGTATCGACATTGTCGGTCCCCTCCCGCTGAGAAAGCGCGGAAACCGGTTAATCCTCGTTATGGTGGACAACTTTACCAAAGCGGCCGATGCCGAAGCACTCCCGAACCAAGAAGCGGAGACGGTCGCCTTCGCATTATTTAACTGCTGAGTCGCTCAAAACACAGTCCCCAAAAGTATCCACAGCAACCAAGGATCCAACTTCGAGAGCGCCTTTTTCATTCAATTTGGCTCCTAAATTACGATTATTATCTGTACTTTCATGCAATTCTATTCGGCAATCAAACCATTAAAACCTCTTCAATAGAAGTGGAAAAAAGCAAACGCTTTTACTGTCAAGCGCGATTTTGGTGACATTTTCCATGAGAAAGTCGAGGTTGCGGTTTATTTCAGCGGTAGAAATTGGCTCAGTGCTGTTCGCAGTCGCTATCACGCAAATAAATCACTTCATACAAGGATACAGGATAAAAATATAAAAAAAATGAACAAATAAATCGATACTTGTAGGTTAATGGTGACCAAGGTGTCTTTGAAAAATAAAACAACATATTGTTAAATTTATATATTGCTTGCCTTTTTTTACTTTGAAAATGACAAACTGTTTGCACGTTTCGGAAAATTTTGAATTCAATTAGCTGAAGTATTTTTTAGCAGCGAGTATAAAATCTTATTTCTTCTTCATCACAGTTTCATATACATATAGAGATATACGATATTCCAATTCCCGGTTTTGATAATGGTCTATTATTCCGGTTTAATCGAATCATCGCATGGTTCTTTTCAATGTGAAAGTTTTGCAGAATAGGGACTTCGTAATGTTGCCTTCCAGTATACGCCATTTAAAAATTTAACGCGCAAACAAGCCAAATTGTTTACCAATCGATAAAGCTTGCAAGGTTACGCATGTTTCAGAGGTTATCAAGCAAGCTCCATTTATACAGCTTGCATGGCTTTTATCAATAGTGTAATGTTGACAGGGAAGATGAAAATAAATTCAAATTTCCAGTATACAGAACTGTTTAAACGGCTTCCAAAACGTCTTTTTTTCTCGGACTGCACCATAGGTTCAGTGGACTCTGTCTCGGCGTGAGAATGACCGGTGAAGTAAGATCCTGGGTCCGGCTCATTTGTCCTTTGGGCCTTTGCGGGCTTCTTGCATCTTGACACTTTTTGGTTTGGGCATCCTGGATTACGCGTCAGCGACAATGTTTTACTCCTGTTTACCCCTGCTTGGTGCTGACGCGTCAGCCCTGATCTTGTACTCCTGTTCAAAATCCGGCAGGACGATAACAGGCGGGGCTTCTTTCGATCCGCTTGAGCTTGTCAAAAGCTTACTATTGCTCTTCTTCCCACACGAACGAAAATTTCTTCCGCTCCGGTCGGCTTAAGGGTTCGGCTATTTTTGATAGCTTATCAATGTATTCTGAATAGTACGTCACGAACCCCAAGAATCGACGGATGTCCCGTACGTTCGTTGGCTTGCCGTATTTGAGTACGAGCGCAGCCGATTCGGGAATCGATGTTACCCCTTCCGCCAAGATGAGGTGCCCGACATATCTTACGGTGGTTTAGAACAACTGGCATTTCGAAAGTTTTACTTTAAAACCGGCTTCCCTTAGTACCTGGAGGGTTTTTTTGGAAGTGGCCTAAATTGTCTTCGCGCGTCCTCGAGAATTTGATGATGTCGTCTATGTAGGCGGAGGCGAACGTAAGCCCTTCAAATAACGAGTCCATGGCACCCTGAAATATGGCAGGGGCGTTTGTGAGTCCGTAAGGCATGCCGTTAAATTCATACAGCCCCCATGGTGTCACAAAGGCTGTCTTGTAAGGATCCTTCGGATTGATTTTTATCTGCCGATAACCGCTCCCAGCTTCGCCATTATGTCCCTTTGCTTGGGGATACGGGTCGCGTAGTGCAGAGGTGTCAGCGTCCCCTGCAGTTCCAACCGAAAAAAAGGAGGAGGTGGCAGACGTCAAACACAAAGACTTTTAATGAGCATTTAAGTTGTATTATCAGTAGTATACAGGTTTCGGCGTCCAGAGGTCAACCACGAAGTTTACTCATAGGAATAACAGTAGTACTAGCAGTAATGTATAGGTGTCGTCGTCCTCTGCACTGCAACTCGAAGAGGAGAAGGAGGCAGAAGTCAACAACCGAAGATAACTAATGGGAATATAAGTAGTATTAGAAGTAGTGTAGAGGTGTCGGCGTCCCCTGCAGTCGACCTGAAGAGGAGGAGGAGTTGGCAGTAGGAAAAAACGAAGACTACTCATGGGCATATAAGTAGTATAAGCAGTAGTGTATAAGGGTTTGGGCGTCTCCTGCAGTGCCACCCTAAGAGGAGCATGTCAAAGTTGTCAACCACGAAGACTATTTATGGGCATATAAGTGGTATTATCAGTAGTGTAAAGTTGTCTGCGTCCCCTGCAGTGCCACCCGAAGATGACGATGTAAAAGTAGTCAACCACAAAGACTATTCATGGGCATATAAGTAGTATTATTAGTAGTGTAAAGGTTTCGGCGTCACGAGCAGTGCAACCTGAAGAGGAGGAGTTGGAAGTAGTAAACGACAATGACTACTCATGGGTATATAAGTAGTATACGCAATAGTTTGGAGGTGTCGCCGTCCCCTGCAGTGCGACCCGAAGAGAAAAAAGACGTGAAAGAAGTCCACCAGGAAGATAACTCATGGGAATATAAGTAGTATTATTAGTAGTTTAAGGGTGTCGGAATCCCTTGTAGTCTTACCCGAAGTTGAAGAGGAGGTGGCAGTAGGAAACCACGAACACAACTCATTGCCGTATAAGTTGTATAAGCACTAGCGTAGAGGTGTCGGCTTCCTCTGCTGTGCCACCCGAAGAGGAGGAATAGTTGGATGTAGCAAACCACGAAGATTACTTATGGGAATATAAGTAGTATAAGTAAGATATATAAGGCACCTTATCTCGGCGCAAGGAGTAACGGCGATTACCGAATCGGCTGCGCTTATACTCAAATACGGCCAGCCAACCAACGCCCGGGACATCCGTCGATTCTTGGAATTCGTTACATACTATTCTGAATATATGGATAGGCTAGCCGAGATAAAAGAACCCCTTAACCGACTGGTGCGGAAGAAAATTCCGTTTGTGTGGGGAGAGGAGGAGCATGAAGCTTTCGATAAGCTCAAGCTGATCGTCAGCAGTCCCCCGATAACCGAACTCCCCGATTTCGAACACGAGTTTACGATCAAGGCCGACGGGTCCGACGCAGCCCTTGGAGCTGTTTTTGAACAAGAAATTAAAGGAGCACCCGTCGCGATTCGTATCGCTATTCGAACACAAAAGGCGGCCGAGCGAAATTATTCCAAGACCGAACACGAATGTCTCGCGATCGTTTGGGCAATAAAAATGTTTGGAGACTACATACACGGGCGAATGTGTACAGTGGTATAGGACCATAATACTCGGGTGTACTTGCACCTATCCAGAGATGTCTACCACTGCATAGCACGGTGGCTGATGGCCATCCAACAACACGACTTTGGGCTGCAGCACCAAGCGGGGAAGTTCAACGTGGTCGCCGACGCGTTTTTCAGGATGCCTAAGCCGGACGATTTCCAGATGAAGAAAATCGTGCGGGCCTTATAGCCCAGGATTCCATCAACGAGCAGGACCCAGCACCCCACTTCAAAGCTCAGGCTGAGACAGAGTCCACCGAACCGATGGTATAGTCCGAGAAGTAAAGCCTCGCCCTGTCCCCGACGATACACTTGGCAAATCCGTCGGGGAACTTGGCCGACATTCGAACCTGGTGAAAATGGGGAAGATTTATTCTACCGACGATACAAGTTCAAGGACCAGCTGAGGGAGCAGATATACGTGCCTCCGACTGTGTGAAAGGCGGTACTAGCACTCGACCAGAACGGACACTACGATTCCGTAAGAACGAATGACGCCGTGAACGAACGCTTTTTCTGGGCCGGGTATATCCTTGAAACCAAGAAGTGCGTCAGAAACTGTCGCAGGTACCAGGCGACCGCTATGCGAAGCGCGAAGATCTCCTTAGGCCCTATGGAACCACGTGAGCCCAACGAGTGCGTCGAGTGCGACATAACAAGACCTATTACGAACCCTGACGGCTCAAAATGGTACATTGTAACCATGTTAGACCTCTTTACAAAATGGGTAGAAGCAAAAAGAACTATGGACCCGTGCGGGCTTGAGCTGGCCCGTATTCTATGTATGACGTCGAGAATATGAATAGACTAGTCATAGAGAATACGTCGTTTAAGAAGAACTAGTAATAATTTGATTATTAGAAAAGTTGAGACGAATACTGAGACTGTGCTAGAAAAATGACAAGTAGTACAGGAAGAAAACAAATAGTGCAAAAAATTACAGTAAAAAATAAATTAAGTGCAGCAAAGAAATAATAACATTAATATGTGGAGAAGGAGGAGGATATTGTGATGAAGAAATTGAGTATTGAAAAAGAAATCGACGAAACTTAAAAGTTAGAGATTTAAAAAAATAGGAAGAGAAACAAAGCAGATTCAAAAGAAGGAAAGAAAACAAAATTTGGGAGGACAAGAGTGATGAGAAAAAATATGAAACATTTTATTTTCTTATCATAAACAAAACATTCTGGGATAATATTTGATAGACAAAATCAATCCTGCAAACATTTAACACAGTTTTGGCAGGTTGAATTATAAACGAAGTAGCAATTATCATTTACTTATGCCAATTTTAAATGCAGACGTTTGCAAGTTAGGCTGAACAACGTGGAACCCGTGAATGCCGAATTCTATAGGATAAAACATCATGTACAGGCGATAACATCGAAAGAAATGCAAAGCTTGTCGCTATCGTTTCCATGCTCCAGTTTGAGCATGATGAAAATTTAATAAATCAGCTGAAAATATTCGACGATTTCTCCAACAAATCAAGGCTTCAATTCGCCAGACACAATGCCATTTTTTTGTGGGTCTACAATCCTAATATATATTCGGTATAACAAAGAACGGGTCGGTCTCCGATAGCATGAGTCATGATCATGTCGTAATCGTGGCACTACGATGCATTGCAATGAATGTGTGCCAGTGCTCAATTTATGGAGTCAGCAAGACGTTATTCTATTTCACAAACATTGTATCAGTTATTAATGGGCTTATCAACTGAAATCCGTTCCTCAGAAAAGCCAGAATGAACGAAGCCCCACTATTTGACTCCAATAAAGGACTCTTTTATTCAAATTATAGATCGTTTGTGTCTCATCGTCGCCTTTCTCCGCATAATAAATGGAAAGAAGTTACTTAAATCACGACTTGGAAACCACGTTATGCTTAGACGGCACCAAAATTTAATTAAAAAGTGGAAATATTAGAGATAATACCGTTCACGCATTGGCGTACCTCGATCTTGAAATCGCAGTTGCGTCCAGTGTTTCTTTGTGGGTTCAGATGCCGAAAACAGTTTGTGCAGCACCCATATAAAGTCGTGTAGTCGTTGAATGTTTAGAACTACAACATTGAATGCCTTTAATACCGTTTTGGGGGGTTCAAGTGCGTGCGTACGCGTCTCCCATACAAATCAGCTCCTTTAATAAATGCTCAGTTCGCTGATAAAATTGCGAAGTCGATAAAATCGGTTAACGCATGAGTCAGGCAGACAAATCAGCGTTAAATTAGATAAAACAGCAATACTAAAAGGTTTTCTTAGATTAAATGCCATGATCGGAGTTTACTGTTTGAATCGGAGTCCCAGTTTGTAGAATTAAAAATAGACGTGATCAGTCTGCTTAAAAGTATTTGAGCTTATTCAGTTGCTCAAACGTCCTTTCTGCTTCACTTGAAAATAGCCTTCTAAAGTTTGTACGGGAAATTTGGATTTAATCGGTTTCTTTGAAAAGGTAAAGTTGCACAATAGAGCTCGATTTAAGTATCTTTTATTTTATTTGCAGGTAAGCAAAAAGTTTGAAATATAAAGAAAACATTTCTTTACCATAGCAACCTCAAAAGTTTTTTTACGGATTCTAAAAACCCTGTTATAAATGCCCAGGCTTAAAGGAATTGACTATTAAACGGTCTACGCAAGGCGCTGTTGTTTAAATTAATAAGACAAGCGGCGGACAATTTAAATAATTTTTGTCCTTTTCCAACCGTCTATTTGATCAGTTGGACTATCTGGCGTAGTTTAAAGATTTTACCGAAGGTTTAGGCGTTGAGTTCACGGTTCTTTTAAAAATAGATTAGATTTTATGAAAACAAATGCGTCTCTTGATTATCATCGTTGCTTAATTGATCAAATAGACGAATATTTCCAATTGTTAGAAGTAATAGGCGACCAATAGATTCCATTACATTTTCCCGATTCCACAACAACAATACCATTATTATTAGTTGTATACAGCTGTCGGCGTTCCGAGCAGTGCCACCCGAAGAGTAGGAGTTGGAAGTAGTCAACCACGAAATATACTTATGAGCATATAAGTAGTATTATCAGTAGTGTAAAGGTTTCGGCGTCCCCTGCTGTGCCACCTGAAGACGAAAAAGAAGGTGGCAGTAATAAACCACGAAAATCACTCATGGTAATAAAAGTTATAGTATCAGTAGTGTACATGTTTTGGCGTCCCCTGCAGTCCCACTCGAAAAGGAGAAGGTGGTTGCAGTAGTCAACCAATAAGATTACTCATGGGAATATAAGTAGTATTATCAGTAGTGTCCAGGTTTCGGCGTCAACTGCAGGGCAACTCGAAGAGGAGAAAAGGAGGTTGCAGTTGTCAACCACGAAGTCTTATCGTGTTTATATTAGAACTTTTATCTAAAGTGTACAGGTTTCGGCGTCACGAGCAATGCCACTCGAAGAAGAAATGGAGTTGAAAGTAGTCAACCACAAAGACTTCTTATAGGGATATAAATGGTATTATCAGTAGTATACAGGTATCAGCATTTCCTTTAGTGCAACTTGAAGAGGAGGAGGAGATGGCAGTAGTAAACCACGAAGATTACTCATAAGCACAGAAGTTGAATTATCCGTAGTGTACAAGTTTCGGCGTCCCCTGCAGTACCACCCGAATAGGAGGAGGAGTTGGAAGTAGTCAACCACGAAGACTACTCATGGGCAGAAACGTAGTAATATCAGTAGTGTACAGGTATCAGCATTTCTTGCAGTGCCACTTAAAGAAGAGGGGGGGAGGAGGAGGAGGAGGAGGAGGAGGAGGAGGAGGAGGAGGAGGAGGAGGAGGAGTAAGAGGAGGTGGCAGTAGTAAACCACGAAGAGTTCTTATTGGAACATAAGTTGTATTGTCAGTAGTGTACAGGTGTCGGCGTCACGAGCAGTGCCACCCGAAGAGACGGAGGAGTTGGCAGTAGTCAACGATGAAGATTACTCATGGGAATATAAGAAGTATTAGCAGTAGTGTTGAAGTGTCGGCGTCCCCTTCAGAGCAAGCCGAAGAGAAGGAGAAGGTTGAAGTAGTCAACCACAAAGTCTAATCCTGTTTATACTACAAGTATTATCAAAACTGTACAGCTGTTTGCGTCAAGAGCAGTGTCACTTGAAAAGGAGGAGGAGGAGGAGGAGGAGGTGGCAGCAATAAACCACGAAGATTACTCATGGTAATATAAGTAATATTATCAGTAGTGTAGAGGTTTTGGTGTTCCTTGCAGTCCAAGCCGAAGAAGAGGAGGATGTTGCAGAAGTCAACTACGAAGATTGCTCATGGGAATATAACTAATATTATCAGTAGTGTACAGGTTTCGGCGTCTCATGCAGTGCCACCGGAATGGGAGGAGTTGGAAGTTGTAAACCACAAAGTGTAATCATGTTTATATTACAAGCATTATCAGAAGTGTACCAGTTTCGGCGTCACGAGCAGTTCCACACAGAGAGGAAGAGGAGGTGGCAGTAGTAAACCACGAAGACTTCTAATTGCATATAAGTGGTATATTCAGTCGTGTTCAGATTTCGGCGTCCCCTGCAGTGCAACCCGAAGAGGACGAGGAGGAGGAGGTGGCAGTTCTCAACCACGAAGTATAATCATGTTTATATTAGAAGTATTATCAGAAGTGTACAGGTTTCGGCGTCACGAGTAATGCCACCCGAATAGGAGGAGGTGGTGGCAGTAATAAACCACGAATATTACTCATGGGAATATAAGTAATATTATCAGTTGTGTACGGGTTTTTGCGTCCCCGGCAGTCACACCCCTGAATTGGAGGACGAGGTGGAAGAAGTAAACAACGAAGATTACTCATGGGCTTATAAGTAGTATTATCGGTTTTGTACGAAGTTCGGCGTAACGAGCAGGTCCACCTGAAGAGGAAGAGGAGGTGGCAGTAGTAAACCATGAAGATTTCTTATGGAAATAAACGTAGTATTAGCAGTAGTGTTGAAGTGTCAGGGTCCCCTGCAGTTCCACCCGAAAAAGAGGAGGTGAAATTAGTTGACCACGAAGACTACTCATACGCCTTTTAGTAGTAATGTCAGTCGTTTACAGGTGTCGGCGTCCCGAGCAAGGTCTTCCCGAAGAGTAAGAGTTAGAATTAGTAAACCACGAAGACTAATCCTGGGCTTATAAGTTGTATTATCAGTAGTGTACAGTTGTCGGCGTTCCCTGCATTGCAACCCTAAGAAAAGGAGGTTGAAATAGTCAAAAGCGAAGTCTTATCATGTTTATACAATAAATATTATCAGAGTTATACAAGTGTCAGCGTCCCCTGCAGTGCCACCCTGCATGCAAAAGGTGGCAGAAGTCAACCATAAACATAAGAAATAGGAATATACGTGTTCAGGTTTCGGCGTCCCCTGCAGTGCAACCCGAAGAGGAGGAGGAGGTTGCAGTTCTCAACCACGAAGTTTAATCATGTTTATATAACAAGCATTATCAGTAGTGTACAGGTTTCGGCGGCCCCTGCTGTGCCACCCGAGGACGAGGAGGAGGTGGCAGCAATAAACCACGAAGATTACTCATGGAAATATAAGTAATATTATCGTAGTGTACAGGTTTTGGGTTTTCCTTGCAGTCCAAGCCGAAGAAGAGGAGGATGTTGCAGTAGTCAAATACGAAGATTACTCATGGAAATATACGTAGTATTATCAGTAGTGTACAGGTTTCGGCGTCCCCTGCAGTTCCACCGGAATAGGATGAGGTGGAAGTTGTAAACCACGATGTGTAATCATGTATATATAACAAGCATTATAAGAAGTGTACAGGTTTCGGCGTCACGAGCAGTGCCACCCAGAGAGGAAGAGGAGGTAGCAGTAGTAAACCACGAAGACTTCTAATTGCATATAAGTTGTATTATCAGTCGTGTTCAGGTTACGGCGTCCCCTTCAGTGCAACCCGAAGAGGAGGAGGTTGTTGTGGCAGTTCTCAACCACAAAGTTCAATCATGTTTATATTAGAAGTATTACCAGAAGTCTACAGGTTTCGGCGTCACGAGTAATGCCACCCGAATAGGAGGAGGTAGTGGCAGTAATAGACTAAGAAGATTACTTATGGGAATATAAGTAATATTATCAGTTGTGTACAGGTTTTTGCGTCCCCGGCAGTCACACCCGAAGCAGAGGACAAGGTGAAAGTAGTCAGCAACGAAGATGACTCATGGGCTTATAAGTAGTATTATCAGTTTTGAACAAAGTTCGACGTAACGAGCAGTTCTACCCGAAGAGGAGACGGAGGTGGCAGAATTCAACCATGAAGATTTCTTATGGAAATATAAGTCGTATTAGCAGTAGTGTGGAAGTGTCAGGGTCCCCTGCAGTTCAACCCGAAAAAGAGGAGGTGGAAGGAGTCAACAACGAAGACTACTCATTAGCATCTTAGAAGTAATGTCAGTCGTTTACAGGTGTCCCGGGCAGGGTCCCCCCGAAGAGATGGAGTTAGAATTCGTAAACCACGAAGATTTCTCATTGGCATATAAGTAGTATTATAAGTAGTGTACAGGTTTCGGCGTACCCAGCATGGTTCACCTTAAGAGGAGGAGGAAAAGGGGGCAGTAATCAACCAATAAGATTACTCATGGGAATATACGTAGTATTATCAGTAGTGTACAGGTTTTGGCGTACACTGCAGTTCCACCTGTAGAGGATGAGGAGTTTACAGTAGTCAACCACGAAGATTACTAATGGGAATAAAAGTAGTATTAAGAGTAGTGTAGTAAACATTTTCGGCAAATTGTCTGAAAATGCGTTTACTTATTCAGCATATAACGACAGTCACATTCCCACAAACCCAAACCAGTCCTATTTTATAATATTCTATTGACGTATTCCCTCTTCTTACGCAGAACTTTGTTGCAGACCAATTCGTTTTAAATCCGCCTACAGCCACGAATGCGACCAAACTAATGTTCCTTTTAAATCTAGATAAACTTCCGTAAATCGCAGCAACAAGCCATCTAAAAAGCTCATATTCTGAAGAAAACAATGAATTTTTCAATTAATATTATTAAGCAATGATGCGGGGCTATTTAAAGGGTTCCAGTTATGTCAACGACGACGGCGTCTTCGATTTTCTCGAGAGCATCTGGACAACCAGCAATGCGGCGCCAGTTGAATCGCGTCAAATCAACCTGCAAAGAATCACAAAACGGACAATTAAGAGAGAATCTGTGATAAAAGTTAAGCAGAAACGCAGTCAGTAAAATAACCGCGGTTGCCACGGTTTCAACGCAAATTCGTCAGTTATCCAACAACATTGAAATGCATGACGTGCGAAAAAATCTCACATCCTCGTCGCCTTTTTGTCCGGTTGTTTCGGCGACGAATTCCTTAATTTGTGATTCGCGCATACGATAGGTTCGTCTTTATTGTGAATAAGAAAGGAATTGAGTCTTTAAGATAGATAAAAATAAGCAATAATTTCCATCACGACTTGGACATACCGAAAGCGAGCAGACGATTCTGGTGGACTGCGAGGCGAACTGACAGAGCGTGAGGAAGTCAACCACCGATTGGGTTGAGGTCAGTCCACTGGCCGGGGTCACCGACTGCGCGCGGGGGCGTCAGCATCTCCACAGAGTCGAAGCCCTCACCGGCCACAACGAGAATGCGCCCAGCGAAGACAGCGATTCCGTGGTCGCAGCGCGCGTGGTTCATCGGCGCCAAGTCAACCCACCGTGGCGCATCTCCGTCCCCCCAAGACTCAGCAGCGACACGTCGGACAGAGGATCCTCACCATCGAACCCCCCAGTCAAGAGGAGATGTTGCGCGTTGGACAGAAATGCGTCGTCTCCAGACAAGACAATCGCGGCTGCACTGTTGCGTGCTGTCTTGAGTGGCGTCAGCGGTTGCCAGGATGGACTGTGGGCAAAAGAGAAGAAGAAGAAGACGGTGACTGAGAACGAAAAGGCGGACAACAACAACAACAACGCGACGGCAACAAACAACTCACCTTCCTTCCACCCAGCGCTCGCAGCTCGACAGACGCCCAACCCCGATTCCTCCCAATCCGCCACAGACAAACAGTTCGTTGACAGACGCGGCAACAGCTGCCGAATAGCGAGGGGTCTTCGAGTGGTGGCGCCTGCGTGACGCGTCCCGTCCGGCCATCGATCACCGTGACTGTCGCCAACGCATCTGATTGGCCGGGCGTTTGTCCACCAATGCAATAGACGTTGCCTGAAAGACCAAAAGCACGGCGATGTGACTTTTCTTGCTTGAGAGACAAAACGAAAAGGTCGCGACAGACGACTCACCGTTGAGACTGGCAACGCCGCGATTACAGAGACGCGGGAAACGAACGTCCATTTGCCCGTCTTGCTCGAACTGCGGCAAAGTCATGAGACAATCGGTTTTGCCGTCGCCGCCTTTCGCCCGGCCGTAGACGAAGAGGCGTTTGCGTTTCTTCCAACGAGATTTATCCTTAAGAGCGGCAAAGTGTTTTCTGAAAGACGATAAGATGTCGCGCGTCAAGATGCCTAAGAAACGAACGCATTACAGAAAAAACGCTGAAGACTCACCCGCAATCTTCATTGAGACTGAAAAGCGAGAAGCCCCGTTCGAACTCATCGACCGCCTCTTGTGATAAATCGTCGAACTTGATGCAGCCAATCAAACGTGTGAAAGCAGCCACGAGTTCGTCATTCTTCAAGTCCTTCTTGTGGTGCACCCCCCATTCACAGATGAGACGAAAACGTTCGTCTGCTTTCGAAGTTGACGCCTTAAGAAAACTTTCGACCCCATCCAAGTTCGACTTTTTGAGGAAAGAATATTGCATTTTACAAGAAAAAGATTTAATTTAATAAATCGAGAAAAAAAATTGGCATCTTTGATGATGGGCAAATTCGTTAAACAGGACTTAAAATGGGATTTCCTATGAATCGATTTCAAACCACTGCAACAATAACTTTTATTGAAGAAAACATGTTAAAATACTGCATAAACGTAAAGAAGACTGCCAGTTTTTTTGTAAACAAAGGGCGTCTTGCTGGTTCTAAGAAAATATTGATGTTTCGAACAATTGTTTTTATTTGAATGCCTTAGTCTTCATCATTAAACCGCATTGATTATAGTATGCAATGCTTTGGTTCTATCACACCAAATTTGAAGGTCATATCGTGATTGTTGCACCACGACGAAATTATAATTGGGTGTGATTAGAAAAGGGTTTGGCAAATGCACTTTACGACGGACTGATATTAAATGTATCGAGCGCGGTAAGGTGTGTAAAAACCCAAGCTTCACAACACTGCTAACCTGAAGTTATCGCTTCATTAACTCTTTCCAATTGCTCTTGGGAAAAGAAAAGTCGCAATCAGTTCTGAAGGGCACTAAAATAAGTCGTGTTGCTTCGTTATGCGATTTTCTCACGCTTGGTGCATGAATAAGCATAGAAGTGTTTCTTCGAACGTGGTGGTTCACGAAAGGCATGATTCAAAGTAATGACCTTATTGTAAGGCTCCACCAAATCGATGTGCAGTTTGGCTTTCAAACTTGTGTCGTTAGCAAGCAGCACGAATAATGCGTCATTCAACGGGCGTATTTAAATCTTCTTGATGACAATCGTGTGTGCGCGTAGAACAATGCTTGACGCGCGAATTAACTCGCGTCGTACTATTCGATAAGACCCCTTCAGAGATTTAAGCAAAACAATGTCAGACAGGACCAGAAAATGGTCGTTGTTGTTTCGAAAGATGAAATACAAGTGGCTACTCTCAAAGAACACAGGCTCTTTGATTGCGAAGATCCTTTTTCTTTAAGCATTAGCTTTTTCCAGCGAAACCCATTTTTGACAACAAACTATAACAAACGTTATCTTGGATCAGTCTTCATGTTACGTGGAGTTTTGTTTAACCCATTAATGAAAAGCCAATTTGAAATGCAATGTTCGCAAGTAAAGCTGAAAAACATGGAACACTTAAATGCTGAATTCTATAGGATAAAACATTATATACAGGCGATAATATCGAAAGAAATTCAACGATTGTCGCTATCTTTTCCATGCTCCAGTTTGGGCAAGTTGATTTTTTTTATGATGAAAATTAAATAAATAAGCCGAAAATATTTAACGATTTTTCAAACCAATCAAGAATTCAATTCGCAACACCATACCGTTCTTCTGGGGTCTACTATCCTCGTATTACATCAAGTCGGTCAGTCACCGATAGCATGAGTCAAGGTCATGTCGTATAGTAGCAATGAATGCGTGAAAAGGCTCAAATGGCAGCGGAGATGGCGAAGATGCGCATAGAAATGCATGCACTTAGGCAGAACTGTGAAGGTTCACCGTATACCCCCTTGGAAGAGCAAGAACGGACCCATAATACCTACTTTACCCAAACACGACATGGTTCCCCAAACTTCGTTACCTCCAGCTATCACCACACACAGAGTACCCCTTTCTCCTTTGATGAGGCTCCTTCCCTCAACAGTGGTGACAGCAACGGTTGTGATCAATTTCCGTCGCCTGCAAGAACTAACTTGCGCCGTTTCGCAGTAGACCTTCGAAAACGCAAACTCCGAACTCCCTA
This sequence comes from Proteocephalus fallax, assembly GCA_028672205.1. Lineage (NCBI taxonomy): Eukaryota > Metazoa > Platyhelminthes > Cestoda > Proteocephalidea > Proteocephalidae > Proteocephalus > Proteocephalus fallax. The sequence goes on from JAPUBX010000684.1 coordinate 19,052, forward strand.
GGGTTGTGACGGAGATCAATATCCGGAAATATAGAGAAGAAAGGCTCGGAGTAAAGATGTAAGGCAGGATGGAGACGAGCCTTTGGAACCAAAAGGAAAACGTCTTTCACTTGGGTCTCTGCATAGAACTTTTGGTTGACGCTCTGGTCGGGACGACGGAGGCGAGTACAATCAACGATTTCGCGGCGTGCTTTTTTAATTCTTCTTCGGGGTTCAAGAACACGTGCGGAAGATTATGCCGAAAGGTTTCTACCGGGTCAAAACGACGGCGAGCGCAGTCATCGAAGGAATCTAGGCCGGCATCCGCGCTTGCCTTCCCCGGGGAACGACCCTCTAACCTGACGTCAAAATATTTTCAAGGATTTTTTTTTATGTGGCCGTCCGCGAACACTTTTTCTGGCCCTGGTGTCTCCTGGAAACCAAGAAGTACGTTAGAAACTGTCGCAGGTGCATGGAAACCGCTAGTCGAAGTGCGAAGATCCAACTTTGCCCACTGGAACCACGTGAGCCAACCGAGTTCGTCAAAAGGGACATTGCATGACCTATTACGAACCCTGACAACTCATAATAGTACATTCTTACCACGTTAGACCTTTTTGCAAAATGGCTGGAAGCAAACAGCAACCATAGACACACGCAGGCCGGAGCTGGCCCGCATACTACGAGACTAATGGTTCTTGCTGTACGGAGCCCCTACACAATTGCACAACGATCAAGGGGCCAATTTGAACACGTTTAGCTGCGAGATCTATGCTACCGGTTTTTGTGTACTCCACACAAGGACAACCCATATCACTTCGAAAGAAAATGGGGGGTCGAAAGCTTCTATAGCACCATAAAGGACCGAATTAAAAGGGTCTGCGAAAACGGTTCGGAGAACTGGCGATAGAGGCTAGCAGAAGCACTCTGGGTCTATCGAACGACGAAACACGGTTCGACGCGCTATAGCCCGCTCGAGGTCCAACTGAGATAGAGAACTTTGCTCTTCATGTTACCGGGAGTTTGTTGCGCCCATTACGTTTTTTTTGTGTACAGGAACGGGTTGAACGAGGAGAAGTAAGATATTTATTGTTAGATGAAGAAGTAAACGATTATGTATGACGTCGAAAATATGACAAAACTTGTGATTGAGGAAATGTTGTTAAAGAAGAACTAGTAAGAATTCGATTATTTGAAAAGTTTAAAAAAATAATGAGACTGTGCATGAACAATGACAAGAAGGAGGAGAATATTGCGACGAAACAATTGAGTATGGAAAAAAACGTCCACGAAACTGAGAAGTAAGAGATTCAAATAATAGGAAGACAAAGCAGATTCAAAAGAAAAAAGACAAAATTCGGGAAGGACAAGAGTGATGGGAAAAAAGAAGAAACATTTTATTTTCTTATAATAAACAAAACATCCTCGGATAATATTTGTTTGACAGAATCAATCGTGCTGCAAACATTTACCTAGGTTTTGATAGTTGCGAATTAAAAACCTTTTTAAAACGAAGTTGCAATTATCACATACTTATTCAAATTGCAAATGCAAAGTTTGCAAATCAGGCTGAACAACGTTGAACCCTTGAATGCCGAATTCGATTGGATAAAACATCATGTTCTTCGAATGAAATGCGAAGCTTGTCGCTATCGTTTCCATGCTCCAGTTTAAGCATGTGGACGGTTTTTATGATAAAGATTTTATAAATAAGTCGAAAATAGTCGACGATTTCTCAAACAAATAAAGGCTTCAATTCGCCAGACACAAAACCATTTGTTAGGGTCTACTATCCTCTGATATATTCGGAAATACATAATATGGGTCGGTCCACGATAGCACGAGTCAAGATCATGGCATACAAGCGGCACCACGATGCATTGGAATAAATGTTTGCCAGTGCTCAAATTAAGGAGTCATTCAACGAACTCGTTCAAATGCAATAAATGTGGGTGGGTTTATAAACATTCTACAGGAGTACCAAAATGTGCTTCAGCAAGACGTTATTCACAAACATTGTATCAGTTAATAATGGGATTATCAACTGAAATCGGTTCCTCAGAAAAGCCAGAATGCACGAAGCCCCCCTATTGGACTCTTTTATTCAAATTATAGCTAGTTTGTCTCTCAGCGTCGCCTTTGTCCAGATGATACATGGTCAGAATTTACTTAAATCACGACTTGGAAACCACGTAATGCTTAGACGGCACCAAAATATAGTTAAAAAGTGGAATTATTAGAGATAATACCGTTCACGCATTGGCTTACCTCGATCTTGAAATCGCAATTGCGTCCAGTGTTTCTTTGTGGGTTGAGGTTGCCGAGGACAGTTTGTGCAGCACCCATATAAAGTCGTTTAGTCGTTGAATGTTTAGAACTAAAACATTGAATGCATTTAAAACCGTTTTGGAGGTTCAAGTGCGTTTGTACGCGTTTCCGAAACCAATCAGCTCTTCGAATTGCTGATGAGTTCGCTGATTAAATTGCGAAGTTGATAAAATCGGTTAACGCATGAGTCAGGCAGACAAATCAGCGTTCAATTCGCTAAAGCAGCAATACTGCAAAATTGTCATTAATTAAATAGTATGATGGGAGTTTTATGTTTGAATCTGAATCCCAGTTTGTAGAATTTAAAAAAAGACGTGATCAGTCTGCTTAAAAGTATTTAAGCTTATTAAGTTGCTCAAACGACTTCTTTCTTTAATTGAAATTGCTTTTATTGGTAGACCTCGATTAAAGTATTTTTTATTATTATTTTCAGGTTAACGATGCCTACTACGCCATCAAATAGATAAATGAGCAAACAGTAAGCTGTACGATGCAGAGCCATTTAGTTAAAAAAGAAACTGTGACAACCTAAATCGACGATTACTATCTCTTAATGGATTATTTGACATAAGTTTATATCCTTCAAACATAAGATAAGTGCTGTTTCAGCAGAATTTTCATATCGTCTGCTTGAAAGGAACGGTTAGGAATTCAAAAATAACCCTGTACAACTTTTGAAAAATCGGGACCATTATGGGAGAATTCTCTTGGTTTCAAATCTTTAGTTTACACATGTAAACCGTATCTATAATGTTCTGAGCCATTCTGGGTTCCATCACACCCAGTTTCAAGGTCATAGCGTGATTGTGGCACCACTACGAAATGAAATGTGGGTGTAAATAGAGAAGGGCGTAGTTAATGTGTCATAGCGTTCAATAGTTAATGGAGTCGAGAGATGGTTCAGCCATGCAAGTAATCGTCTGCCAAGACTTGCTTAGTCTACTTTGAAAAACAGAGATAAAGAAGTATAAATTGAAACCGATCTTATTGTGTACGACGGAATATGCTTTAATTACTAATATTTTATGAATCGAGCTTCGTGAGCGTTGTTACAATCAACGCTGGGATACGCTCTTAAAAAAACACACGCTATTCGTTTGCAGAGATCTGGTTCTGCTAAAGACAAAGCAGTCTCCAGCCAAACCCATCTTTGATAACACACCATAGAGTTCTTTATTTAGAGTGCATAGATCTGAATTCATCTATCTTGCACTTTATTCGCATTAATACCCTGAAAGCCGTCTATACCTAGTTACGAGACACATATCACAAAAGGAATTCAAACGAATGATGAAGCGTGGAATAACACGACTGTCTTACAGCAAGTAGACATCCCCGCTCCAAATGGTTAAGAAGACCACACACGGGGATTGGCGTCCTTGTGGCGACTATCGAGCCCTGAACGCAGTCTCAATTCCTGACAGCTATCCTCTGCCGCACATTCACAACTGTGTTGTTTTCGGCGACTGGATGAACACGCGCTCGTGGTGAAGCCAGAGAATTGTTAACGAACGCAATTTATGTGTAAAGATATCAGCAAGCGTTGGGCAGGGAAACCTTGAGAAATTGTGAATAAAAATTTCTCTTTTGAACAGGCAACCAATTTCTTGACAAGTCAAAAACATATCTATTAAAGTAATTGCTTAATGGGCATAAACGATTCTACCAACGGCGTTTAAGTCCCCAAAAACAACTCGGCAAAGATAAGAGAGGGAGGAAACGGTGAATTCAACGATTTCAATGTCGGAATAAAGACCCCATCAGCATGATCTGACCAGACATAAACGAGGAATGGAGGAACAAGCTGGCCGAATTCGTTGGGCCTTCCGAAGCACTCACAACAGAACCACACTCACAGCCCGTTGGAGGTCGTTCTAGGGACCAAGCGGTGGCTTATATCGCCCACGCTGATCGTCAATAACGCAAGGGGATCCAAACGCAATGCGCCGTTGGTATGCCTAGTGAACGTCGTTCCCCCATAAGCCGGAAACCTTTGGGGTCCGAATGGAAGACGGCAGCTGTTATTCCCAACATCGAAACGACGTGTCCGTATTGCATAAGCCGCTCGAGGAAGGAAAGTGTCTTGGAGCCGATCACCCGATTTCGGCGCTGTACTCAACCAAGAAGACGAGCATCGGCGTCAACAACTAGCGTTTTTTTCGGAGTCTCTATCACCAATCGAACGCCGATACAGCACCTTCGGTCGTGAATTATCGGCGGCTTTCTTAAGTGTAAAGTATTTTCGCAACTTTGCGGAAGGTAGCAACATTCCAATTTTGACGGACCACAAGCCGTTTATTCAATCCATGGCCTCTTACTCGTCTCGCTTCTACGAACGCGAGATCCGACAACTCGATTTCCGCTCCTAGTTTGACCTGGAATTCCGTCATATCCGCGGCGCAGATCATGAGGTTGCCGGCGCCCTATCGCGAATCGAGTCGAACAGTCCTCGGCTCGCTAATGGTAGTGACTACGACGAGATGTCTGACGCCCAGAAACACGAGGGTATTCGAATTAAGTTCGACGACGCAGCCCTTATAAACTCTCCAGAGTTCCAGGCTCTGCGACAACACAAAAGCGTCTCCTCGCCCGCTAGTTACGCAATGCATGCGGCGACAAGTTTTCGAAAAGGTTGATAATCGTTTGCACCCTGGTATTCGCGAAACAACCCGACTAGTGGCTTAAGGGTTTTTTTTGAAATTGGTTGCAAAAGGACGTTCGCTTGTGGACACGGGCATGCATTAGGTCTCCACAGTTTAAAGTCAATCGTGAAACCAGGGCAGTGCTCTGCACGTTCGACGCACCCGACCCACAGTTTAGTAACGTTTTTCCGGATTAAGGCGGCCCGTTGTCCTCGTCCAGGGTTTTCGGCTACTTGTGAAGATCGTTCCCGTCTTTTTGATAACTGTGTTGCGCGTTTCGGATCTCGGCGTCGTTTGTCAACCGACCGACTGGCACAATTCGAATCAACGCTTTTCAAAAAAAGTGCCAATTTCTTGGATGCGAGGAAATCCGCACAACTTCTTACCATCCCGCGGCCAATGGGATGGTTGAGCGGCCCCTATTGAGCACTTAAGTCTTCCCTCATAGCTCAAGATGACCGAGAACATTCGGCTTACAATTTGCATCTTGCCGTGCTTGGCATTCCTGCGACTTTCAAAGCCGACGACAACTCTTTCCGCTGGAATTCGTCTACGGTGCAACTCTCCGCTTCCCGGGTGAGCTTGTTAATCCAAGAACATCCGAGCAGTCTCTGCCTGTCTCCGATGTTCTCCAGAGGCTACGCAGGTTTACTAAAAGCGTTCGCCCTAAAGAACCCGGAACCTTTCCTATTTCGATAAAACGTTTCAAATATCCATGAATATATCATCAACTGTCTCCTCCTGCGGTAAAGGAATCCTCCTTGTCACTTATTGCGCCTAGAACTCATTGTTTAGCATCACGCAGCGCTTGGATGACATGGTCGTGTGGCGGAACTACCGTGAACCTGAGAGAAATATAACAGTGTTGAATTATACTACTACTTTGTTGTTATAAGTAGACGATTCGTATATGTGATCCATCTAAACATTTTGCTTGATGGCACTTTCATCACATTTCACCTCGGAAAGAACCACATCTCCTACTGTCTCCAATGGTCCACGTTTTATCCCCAACAAGTGTGTGCTATGTCTACGCTAGGCCGCGTTCGTGCACGCAAGGGAGACCGCTGGCGGTGTTGCTGGCATTTCAATTGGAGCTCTTGGTGTCGGGGACGTCTGTCACACTTCAGGGACAGAGGTCTCAACTTGGCACTCAACTCGCACCGTCCCTGGAAAATGGTAGTGGTTGACTGCTTTACAGGCAGGTTAGTGCTTGTTACCCATTGCTGTCAACAAGGCTTCCCTACTTCCCGCTATGATTATGCGAAAAGATCTAGAATAAATCTCCCCGTGGAATCCGACGCATAGTAACCCATTACTGTGTGGCATAAAAAAATATTGGCAGCAGTTGCATCAGATAGCCACACAACAGAAGTAGTTGCAGCTGTAGCAGCAGCAGAATAATTAGTTGCAAACAAACAAACCCACCTTCATAATTTTCCGTCCCCCAAGGAGGATCTGTTGCGTCTTGAGCATTAGATAACGAAAGCGCTTGGTGCTGTTGGCAAGAAAAAGGTGCCTCGATTGACGAAAGTTTGTAAGTGGAGTCATCCTGCACACATCTTTAGAACGCAAAGGAGGCGGGGGAAGAAAAAGATGGCGACGAGGAGGTTGAGAGAGAGGCCAAAGCCGCTATTGATGACATCGTCGGTTGAAACGTGAGTTCTATCACGACGGTAACCATTGTTCTGGGCCAGTCACTTTGGTTTTCGTAGATGGTGGATTAAAGGGGAAAAAACGTTCGTGTCAACAGCGCTGAAATCCGTCACGGGGCACCGGGTCCCTCGAAGGCAGGCGGCAGGAGTGAGAAGTAGGAGGCAGGAGTGAGAAGTTGGGTTAATAAAAGAGAAAGCTGGCGGAAAGTTTCGCTATAAAAGGAAAAGGTTTTGTTAGGACATTGGCAAAATGACCCATACGAATCAACAAAAGTGGGCCAAGGCGTGACAAGCTCTTTAACTAAGAAAAAAACACCGCTGTGCAAACAAATTTAAGCAGTCAACCAATTTGCAGCGCAATCTTCGGCTACCACAGTAAGGCGACCACGTTTTACGATTGCCAGACAAAAAAACTGGTGACTATCGTGCTGTCGTCGCGGCAAGTAAGACCGAAGCTAAAAAGCAACGCGACGTGAGAACTAATCGCCGTGCATGATCATCGCGCTGTTTATAAAGCAATACGAGGTGAAGAAGAAGGAGAAAACGACGACGAAGAAAACTTATGAAAAGGGTCGGAGAAGAAGAATAAAAAAGGAGGAAGAAGACCGGTAGGAGCAGTAGAAAAAGAAGCAGAATAATTAGGAGACGGATTTGTTTGGCTACAGTTCGCTGCGAAAAGGCTGCGCGATCAGAAGCTCCAAGTTCATGCAGTTATCCAGGGTCACCATCAACTAGGGAACCTTCTTACCAGAACCACCTGCAACAAGGTCAACTCTATCATTGGTGCGTCTAAAGGATAAATTGAAAAAAACTAAATCTTCGACTTCCACACCTACTACTTCTTAAACTGCAAATTTCAGTGCAACTCCTACTACTTATATTGTTGCAGAACAGAAACACTTTTATGATCGTCTTTTATGATCAATCCAAATCCAAGCGAAATCTCCTAGAAGTGGATAAACCGGTGCTCGAAGCCGCCGGTGGTAGCCTGATCCGGAATTCTCCAACCAACACAGAGCGTGGAGTCGAAATCGCAGATAGAGTTCCATTTAATTACCATTGAATCGTTTCCTAATTACTACAACCCACCCAATAGAACTAAGGATTCTTCAGTCAACGTTCACGAGACGAACCCATCAACGACGCCGGCGGAAGAGTTGAAGCTGGTAGCCGATCATCTCAGTCGACTAAGTGTTGTGGTGGAGAAGTGGCAGACAAAACCTGGTCATGGAACAAGTAAGTTGTTCGGGTGGGCCTTTGGGAAACGCCCTTAAGGTTTACTGGCATCTCATCTAATAGCACCTAGGGATTAATTTGCGTCGCATTATGCTGACAACAGCTAATTGAAAACTGTTGCTCAATGCAGCGAAGGGTGTACTGGTGACATTGGAATCGGATTTTACGTCGTCGGAAGAAGAAATACCCACAGTCCTACGCGCTTTAATCTCTTCAAATTAGGTACCAAGCAAAGCCTACACTTCGAAAACATTCGAATTCTACTTAATTATGATCGAGGAGGGTGAAGGAGTTCGGTCAAAACAAAACAAAAAGTCAACCAACTTGATGAAGAGCGTTTTCACGGACTGCGAAAGCGTTTTCCACGACATATCAAGGTAGGCTACCTCGGCGTAGACGAAGCGGGCGTTGGGATTCTTCTGGAGAAAGTCCACCGTTGCGTCCAGACCCCTATGCGTCTTCTGCTAGAAGTACTGCTCAATCGTGAGTATCCAACCTGCGAGACAGAGAGATAAAACCATATAAAATTCGCGTGATCTCGGACTCGAAACAAAGTTCATCACCAACAGAGCGAGATTGTTAACCGCTACACCGCTACCAAGTCATTTGCAGATACCAGATCAACTATGAACTGCATGACATCTCCGATAAGACGGCGAAAAGAGAAGACGCATGCTCGACCAGGAATGATTACTTGTAAGAGCTCGCGGAAAACACGAGACTTCAAAGAAACCTGCGTGAAAAAGGTGACACGTTTACAAACAGGTGCACTGCTTGGTAAGAAGCCAATCTTTAATAACAAACCCGATCTATGGGACAGACACTATGTAAACCAACGCAATTGATGTCATCTAAAAATTAACAGGTCATGTCAAGAAAAGGTAAACTGCATTGCCGAGACGCAAAACACAATTGAAACAATTGAAACTAAACACTATTTGCTAACGATAATTTCCAAAAACGGATTCTTTTTGGTCGCAGGCAATAAATAGGCACTCAAGAGATACAAATTTAGAAGCAAGAAAAAAGAAACTTACATTTAAATCGGTATGTTGGATTGGAAACTGATGGTCACACTTTAGAAGCAACAGTTCATCTTGACCTCTAGAGCGAAAGGAATATAGTACTGTTTTGTTATTTTAAACCATGGTTGAGAGCACACGAGAAAGTGGGAATACGAACTACATAACAATGAAACAAGAAAGACGAGAGTTATTCTAGTAAGAACAGGATGTAAATTCTCGTTGTAAGAAAAAACATTGTGCAGAAACAGGATAATTAAAAATTTTGCGATTCGTAAAACTTACCAGCTTCAGCGAAAACTAAACATGCTTACAAAGAATGCGTGGGCTATCCGATGACCGAAGCACATATCGTTACCAGCAAAACGATTCGTTATTTGAATCGCGGAATTGTAATTTAATTATAAAAAAAACACAATCAATTTTTATTGTTTTCTTTATTATTGCTTGTACCATAGTGACGCTTTTCTATGGGGGTAATTGTTATCTAGAGAAATGCGAGACCTTTGATAGGGTGTTTTGCAAGGGTACACGTAGAACAAAAAGCACGTCCCAAACAGCCATAATAAAAGAGAAAGCATTGAATGGAGAGCGTGTGTTAATAAATAAACAAATATTTATGATAAAATATGTGCTTGCATTGATGATGATAATGAGGCTTTGAGTAAAAATTGGATGGGTTTTTATTGTAACGCCCGGTGTCTTACCAGGACATCGCACAGGTATTTCATTGACACAAAATGTCAACCATGCACGTATAAGACACTGACGCCTGTTTAACAACATATGACAGGAAATTGTCGTCTTCTATGACGGCGAAGACTGTTATCTTGTTCATCTAGAGTGAAGTAATGAAATTTCTCCCTCAATACAGGATTCCTCACACTGAGTCACACAAGGATATAGCCGCCCTCATCATCAGTTGCCGAGACTTGACAAACAGCATGCCTTTTCTAACTCATGGACCAGCATGGACTCCATTTCTTAAATTCATCCGGAGGTTCGGATGCCGTTTTATTTCATTGTGCTTGATGTAAAGCCCTGCATAGCCCCACGTATGTTGCAAAGAAACGAAAATCCTGGAAAATGCAGGCGAATCTACTCCCAACCGCCACATGTGGGCCGTTAAGGACGAAGATCCAGGCCGCCGACATCTGGCGTACACAGAATATTAGGATGGAGCTAGCCATTCCCATAAATATGTGATGGTCTGAATTCTTATATCGGCCTTATCCCCAAGTTTTCAACCAAAGCAAGCGCGGTAACACACTATTCGTCTCCTATTTCATATTCATCATCATCGATTTGTACCTTCAGACTGAAAGTTGTTACCACCGCTCTTCTTGGAAAATCAGTGGGTTCTTGTTTTATGCTGAAGGTTTTGGTCCTCGTGACCTCGATAAAGCCGCTACAATTATTTCTTATTAGTATTTATGCATACAGATTACACGCGTACGAGGAAGAAAGTAATATCACATTAATCTATCTACAAATATCCGGATGTATACAATACGGAAAACGAAATTAATTTGGGGATTTAAAATAACACTTCTTTCCTATTGACTTTTCGTTTTAACTCATTATTACTTAAAACATTAGTTTAACTTATAACATGTCATCTTTTCTAATGTGTTTCATTTGTTGACGCCGCGTCACACTTACCGGAAAAAATGAACCATAGAATTTTACATGTTCTCCTGCTCGAAAATACTTAATCAAGCGATTAGACAAGATTGCGCAAAACCCACGCAAACCAAAATGCAGATTTCAATGTTGGCAACATTCACTATTCTTGATATTGTAACAGAATCGTGCATGCTGGAAGTTTGAAACCTTATAAAAATACTTTATTTATGTATTATTGAACAGCAATGAAATGACGAAGGGAAGAGGATCTTTCTACCATTCTCGTCTCGTTTACCCACGCCCACTGTCCTACGAACATGTCGTTTGAATTATTTCGAAGGACCAGTGCAGGAACGAACCAGTAAAGTTGGTTTATTATGTCATTTTATACATTCATAAGTAAAGACGCTACGCCCATCCCATGAATAGATAGACTACATGAACATTGACTGCCTATGCCCTCTTGTTCCTCCAACAAGTAAACGCGTATCAATGATTAAATTGTTTAAATTATCAAAACCTTTGATTATTTTCTCATCGTATCTTGTATGAAATTTATTTTGTTATTTACAAAGGCGATGATAATCGTGTTTTGTTGCAGTTATATTTTATTTTGTTTCAATAACAATTAAAGTTATACAGATAATATTGACCTGCATTCCGATCAAGGTTTGAATACAATTTATGTAATACACGACATGACAGGATAAGAGGCGCCAATCTTGCCTTTCTATCTTTCTATGGTTCGAAGTTCGATCTGATGGTGTTCACGATTCTCTGGTTCAGTCAAAGTCAGTCAACTCACTTTCTCCCGTCACACAGGATGCCTTCCGCTTTCCCAACTCTCCGAAACCGGCAACCGCAGCCGCTTAACCTCCGCCACTCATCCTACAGCGACATCCTCCCTTCTCCCACACTATGGACCAGTTGGGTAGTTACCCGTTATAAGGACCCGTCCCATTTTCGCCCAAAGCTCCTATTGTGTTCCAACTTCTTCGTCTATAGCTTTCCTTATTATATCCTCTTTCGTAAGTGCACTTACACGATGCGTGAACCTTCTACCAATCTTCCTTCCTAAGTAAAGGTCACTCGCCAATTTAAGTCGCCGTATTCATGGAGTTGACTGGCGTTTGGGGAAACCCTCTGGACGAATACAGGTTGCTATTAACTTATCCCATTTTCCTAGATATCATTCCCACTGGGGCATTACATTAACATCGTTTGACAGAAGTGGAAGTATGGCGATAAATAGTGTTTATGCGCGTAGCATTCCTGGTATTATCAACGTTTCAATTTGCATATGTTTGCTTATAACACTACATTTTCGCTGGCAATTATACAGTGCTCTACCGAATATTTTTTCTTATCGTTTCGCTCCTGGGCTTGCAAATTGAACTAGCATTTTACGTCACCTACCTTTTAAACCTTCCTGAAAAGAGAAAATTATTTTTTTTCCAAATTGGATACACTTTTTTTAATTTTGTTATATCATTGCCAGGATTTGGTGACATCGTGTTTACTTGCTCCAATCGCGTTCATCAACTTCGTTGTATCGTTGCATTTTGCAAAATATTCGAATCGGCAATATAAAGCAGCCGCTGTAATTCATGTTACATTTGTTTTTATGGCATAGGTGATACCGCGATATTGTTGATATCTTTCAGATTTTCGGGCGACTCGCGCTATTCCTGCTTGGAAGTGACATATATATTTCGCACAAGCCAGTCTCCGTCAGCAACAAAACTCACTGCAACTGATTTAAATCTAGAACGAGCTACATCTGCTCAACCTTCCCTCGCAGTTCACCTATTCTAGGTAAAAGAATCAAAAAAATATCCGTTCCATATTCTTTTCCGATTTCGAATGATACAAAAATATGGTGTACAAGGTCTCGGAAAAAAGAGATAAGACCAACGAAGATTCGTGGACTTGAAAAGGGTGCAAGACAAGTCTCTGCCGAAAGCGTTTCCCAAGCGAAAGTGTCAAAGTCAACCATAATAGAGAGGAGACCTACGAACATTAGTGGACTTGAAAGAGGTGCAAGACAAGTCTCTGCCGAAGGCGTTTCCCAAGCGAACGTGTCAAAGTGACCAGAAATAGAGAGGAGATAAGGGAGGATTCGTGAACGTGGAAAAAATGCCAGACAAGCCTCTGGCGACAGCGTTTCCTATGCGAAAGTGTCAAGGTCAACCAAAATAAAGAGGAGACCAACGAGGATTCGTAGACTTGAGAGAGGTCCCAGACAAGTCTCTGGTTTCGGCGTTTTCCAAGCGAGAGTTTCAAAGTCGCCTAAAATAGAAAAGAGACAAACGAGGATTCGTGGACTTTGAAGAGGTGCCAGACAAGCCTTTGGCGACAGCGTTTCACAAGCGAAAGTGTCAAAGGTCACCAGAAATAGATAGGGGATAAGGGAGGATTCGTGGACTTGGAAGAGGTGCCAGACAAGCCTCTTGCGACAGCGTTACCTAACCGAAAGTGTAAAGGTCACCAGAAATAGCGAGGAGATTAAAGAAGGTTCGTGGACTTGGAAGAGGTGCAAGACAAGCCTCTTGCGACAGCGTTTCCTAAGCGAAAGTGTCAAGGTCAACCAAAATAAAGAGGAGACCAATGAAAATTCGTGGACTTGGTAGCGGTTCCAGAAAAGTCTCTGGTTTCGGCGTTTTCCAAGCAAAAGTGTAAAAGTCGCCCAAAATAGAAAAGAGACAAACGTGGATTCGTGGACTTGAAAGGGGTGCAAGACAGACCTCTTGCGACAGCGTTTCCTAAGCAAAAGTGTCAAGGTCACCAGAAATAGAGAGGAAATTAAGGAGGATTCGTGGACTTTGAAGAGGTGCCAGACAAGCTTCTGGCGACAGCGTTTCCTAATGCGAAAGTGTCAAGGTCACCAGAAATAGAGAGGAAGATAAGAGAGGATTCGTGGACTTGGAAGAGGTGCCAGACAAGCCTCTGGCGACAGCGTTTCCTAAGCGAAAGTGTCAAGGTCACCAGAAATAGAGAGGAGATTAAGGAGGATTCGTGGACTTGGAAGAGGTGCCAGACAAGCCTCTGGCGACAGCGTTTCCTAAGCAAAAGTGTCAAGGTCACCAGAAATAGAGAGGAGATTAAAGAGGATTCGTGGACTTGGAAGAGGTGCCAGACAAGCCTCTGGCGACAGCGTTTCCTAAGCGAAAGTGTTTAAGGTTAACCAGAAATAAAGAGGAGACCAACGAGGATTCGTGGACTTGGAAGAGGTGCCAGACAAGTCTCTGGTTTCGGCGTTTTCAAAGCGAAAGTGTCAAAGTCGCCCAAAGTAGAAAAGAGACAAACGAGGATTCGTGGACTTGGAAGAGGTGCCAGACAAGCCTCTGGCGACAGCGTTTCCTAAGCGAAAGTGTCAAGGTCACCAGAAATAGAGAGGAGATTAAGGAGGATTCGTGGACTTGGAAGAGGTGCCAGACAAGCCTCTGGCGACAGCGTTTTCTAAGAGAAAGTGTCAAGGTAACCAGAAATAGCAAGGAGATTAAAGAAGGATTCGTGGACTTGGAAGAGGTGCCAGACAAGCCTCTGGCGACAGCGTTTCCTAAGCGAAAGTGTCAAGGTCAACCAAAATAAAGAGGAGACAAATGAGGATTCGTGGACTTGGTAGCGGTTCCAGAATAGTCTCTGGTTTCGGCGTTTTCCAAGCAAAAGTGTCAAAGTCGCCGAAAATAGAAAAGAGACAAACAAGAATTCGTAAACTTGGAAGAGGTGCAAGACAAGCCTCTTGCAACAGCGTTTCCTAAGCGAAAGTGTCAAGTTCAACCAAAATAAAGAGGAGACCAACGAGGATTCGTGGACTTTCGAGGAAGGAATCCCAGACAAGTCTCTGGTTTCGGCGTTTTCCAAGCGAAAGTGTCAAAGTCGCCCAAAATAGAAAAGAGACAAACGTGGATTCGTGGACTTGGGAGGAATGCCAGACAGACCTCTTGCAACAGGGTTTCCTAAGCGAAAGTGTCAAGGTCCTCAGAAATAGAGAGGAGATTAAGGAGGATTCGTGGACATGGAAGAGGTGCCAGAGAAGCCTCTGGCGACAGCGTTTCCTAAGCGAAAGTGTCAAAGGTCACCAGAAATAGAGAGGAAGATAAGGAGGATTCGTGGACTTGAAAGAGGTGCCAGACAAGCCTCTGGCGACAGCGTTTCCGTAGCGAAAGTGTCAAATTTGCCCTAAATGGAAAGAGACAAACGAGGATTCGTGGACTTGGAAGATGGCCAGACAAGCTTCTGGCGACAAAGTTTCCTAAGCGAAAGTGTCAAGGTCACCAGAAATAGAAAGGAGATTAAGGAGGATTCGTTGACTTTGAAGAGGTGCCAGACAAGCCTCTGGCGACAGCGTTTCCAAAGCGAAAGTGTCAAAGGTCACCAGAAATAGATGGGAGATAAGGGGGATTCGTGGACTTGGAAGAGGTTCCAGAAGAGCCTCTGGCGACAGCGTTTCCTAAGCGAAAGTGTCAAGGTGACCGAAATAGAGAGAAGATAAAAGAAATTTCGTGGACTTAGAAGAGGTGCCAGACAAGCCTCTGGCGACAGCGTTTCCTAAGCAAAAGTTTCAAGGCCACCAGAAATAGAGACGAGATTCAGGAGGATTCGTGGACTTGGAAGAGGTGCCAGACAAGCCTCTGGCGACAGCGTTTCTTTAGCGAAAGTATCAAGGTCACCAGAAATAGAGAGTAGATTAAGGAGGATTCGTGGGTTTTGAAGAGGTTCCAGACAAGCTTTTGGCGACCGCGTTTCCTAGGCGAAAGTGTCAAGGCACCAGAAATAGAGAGGAAATTAAGGAGAAATCGTGGACTTGGAAGAGGTCCCAGACAAGCCCTTGGCGACAGCGTTTCCTAAGCAAAAGTTTCAAGGCCACAAGAAATAGAGAGGAGATTTAAAAGGATTCGTGGACTTGGAAGAGGTTCCAGACAAGCCTCTGGAGACAGCGTTTTCTAAGCGAAAGTGTCAAGGTAACCAGAAATAGAGAGGAGATTAGGAAGGATTCGTGGACTTGGAAGAGGTGCCAGACAAGTCTCTGGCAATCGCGTTTCCTAAGCGAAAGTGTCAAGGTCACCAGAAATAGAGAGGAGATTAAGGAGGATTCGTGGACTTGGAAGAGGTGCCAGACAAGCCTCTGGCGACAGCGTTTCCTAAGCGAAAGTGTCAAAGTTTGCCCAAAATGGAAAGAGACAAACGAGGATTCGTGGACTTGGAAGAGGTGCCAGACAAGCCTCTGGCGACAGCGTTTCCTAAGCGAAAGTGTCAAGGTCACCAGAAATAGAGAGGAGATTAAGGAGGATTCGTGGACTTTGAAAGAGGTGCCAGACAAGCCCTCTAGCGACAGCGTTTCCTAAGCAAAAGTTTCAAAGCCACAGGAAATAGAGAAGAGATTTAAAAGGATTCGTGGAATTGGAAGAGGTGCCAGAACAGCCTCTGGCGACAGCGTTTTCTTCGCGAAAGTGTCAAGGTCACCAGAAATAGAGACGAGATTTAAAAGGATTCGTGGACTTGGAAGAGGTGCCAGACAAGCCTCTGGCGACAGCGTTTCCTA